>OZ026516.1:99489256-99509256 GCA_964019695.1 Loripinus fragilis
GCAATGATTTTCTTTTTAAGGGTGTGTTCTTATGGTCAAAACCTACGACACTTATAATGTAATGACGCTGACTAATGGCTTCAATGGTGTTTTCTACGTCTTCTGGCGTCACATAGACGCCTTGTGAGGACTTGGTGAGGTGCTATCGTTTTAACTTTCCTAGTACCAAAATATATTACATGCATAAAAAAACGTTTGATCATGTCATACAATCGTGTGTGATTGCCACAAACTGTGCTTTCATTGATTGAACAATGTAATAACAAACTCAGCAGCACATGATTATCTACATGTTTAAAATAGATATACTGATAATGTTAGCAATGATTACTGGGAAAGAAATGAATAAGTGTGCCAGAGATATGCACTTTTACACATATAAGCCTAATGACATTTTGTGGGACATAAGGCAAACAGTGTAGGCCCAGATCAGACGCCGCCAAATGCGGCATCTGAACAAGATCTATATTGCTTGCTCGCAGACTGCTGTATTAAACTTGAAGAAATATAAATATGGAAAGTATCATCCAACAACCATTAAAACAAAAAATGGAATGCTCTAATTCTGAATAAAAGAAGAAAATCCCAACAGGTATAAAGGGGCTAATAAACACCACAAAGTTGCTTTATAAAGAATAGTTAGTCTCCCATCAAGAGATTGTTTTGACTCTTTAGAAATAGATCTAGAATTCTTCCTTTCCATAGATCAGTATATGTATATGTATTTATATGCTACAACTTACGATATACGTTCATGTGATCCTTACATCATGAAATATGTCACTGTGTTATATATAGATCACATTGATTTTTTTGCTGTATACATTGTGTACCAGAGAAATAAATTATTTGACTTGACTTGACTATGGCCATGACTTTGGAAATTGGGGTTTTATGGCCATGACTATTCACAAATATTTTATGGTTAGTTTTTGGTATGTGTTTTACAATTTTCCCCCTTGATTCATAGATTCAATTGCAATGTTTCCTTGTGTTGAAATATTCTTGAATGCATTAGTGTATCTGGCCGGGAACTTCTACTGTTTTGATTTTTTTTAATAATAGGTTGTACTATATGGTACATTAGGTTTAATACTATCTTTTTTCGAAAACTTTTCACAAATCAATGTCTTGAAGTTACTAATGTAAGCATTTTGCATGGATTTCAATATATCAAGCTGTAAACTGTACAAAATGTTTCACATACCTTGCAAATTATTATCTTCCCATAGACGCAGATGTCATATAATCCTGGAAATAAACATTAACCAATTGTCACAATGACATGTTGACCAATGTTTTGAGCCACCATTTTTAAACTTTGTGCACATGTAAGAATATTTGTTTTCCCATGAAAGCATAATTATGCATAATGAGCCAAAACATACTCTTAGATCCACTTACAAAAAATTTTTAACATAGATAAATGTAACAAACTATATATTTCATGCATAACTTTATGTATTTCAAATTTCTTCATGTGACTATTTTTATGTGCCAAAACAATAGTGGTGATTCAGTTTAAGTTCACTTTAATGGCCCTTTATAATGGCCATTAAAGCATCTGCTTAATAAATAATGACCAGCAGTTTACAGCAGTATGTTATGGTATATGCTTTATGAGTATTTTTTTCATATATGGCCATAAGTGCACGCTTTCTAATTTTTTTAACTTACTTTTAAATGGTAATGCAGTTTAATGCTGATGACAATGGTGTCTCCATCTGTTTTACAAATTGTTCTAGCTTTTTAGTTAATATTTTAAAATAGACAAAAATGTAATTATAATCTATGATTTCAATGATGATGGGCATTAAATCATATATTTTTCTTTTTTCTGTTTCTATTGCCCATGAAAAATAATATTGATGACAATTTTTCTTTACTTAACTTTAATGGTACTACCTCTTGGGCCAGTTTTTATCGATAATCTGTATTTATGAAGTTAATGGGCAAAAATTTAGTGACTATATGCATAAGATTTAATATCTATTTCTAATGCCCATGATAGAATTTTGCTGTCAATGAATTCTCATTTTCATTTTATGGTACTTATATTGTCCATTATAAATTTGTGATGAACATTACAGTAAATAAATAGCCATGAGTTCTGAGATTTATAGGCATCAAAATGTATCTAATGTCCGTAATATGAAATATTGATGGCAATGAGTTTATGTAAATGCTATTTGTTGGGCACGAACCTAACCAACACTTAGGAGTTTAATGCGCTTCTCCCTTGTAACCTTTAGTTTACAATTTGTTCGGCAAATATTGGGCATAAGTTTTACATTTTTATGCTCATAATGGCCATTACAAACATAATGCAATAGCAATGGCTCCCATAAATATTCTAATGGGCATATGTTTTATGCTCCTTCCTTTGTAACCATTAGTTATCATTTTGTTTGCCATATAATGGGCATTACTTACACATTTTGGTCATTATAATGGCCATGAAAAAGATAAAACAAGATTTAATGGTATCATAAGTTTTCATATATGACATGATATAGAAATAAGTGTCATTTTATGTGATATGATATGATGGTTTATTTGAAAATTCCAAAAGGCAATAAATGCCCACGAGGATACAACATATATACATATACATGGCAGAAAACAGTGTAGTACATATCAATTAACAAATATATTGAGAGTATATGACATATTTATCTGAATTTGGTACCCGTCACATGGGTGACAACAAAAATATCGGACGAGTCTGAACATGTGCTCAATCTCACCCGACCTTCAGATATTTCTGAATCATAAATGATTTGGATGTGCCGGTGTCCCAGTTTATCTTGCCCCCTGGACAGCTTGCCCCCCGGGGGCAAGCCAACCGCGGTTGGCTTACCCCCCAGGGGGCAAGCTGTCCCGGGATATCTTGCCCCCCACCTTGGTTATCTTCACCCCCGGGGGGCAAGCTGTCCAGGCCAGTTTATCTTGCCCCCCGCCCAACACAAGTAAAAATATATACATGTTATTTTGTTATTTTTCTGTATCATTTTAATGAATTCAAATCCTCCATAAGTCATAAAGTAAGAAATTGGTGCCTGTGGGGTTAATATTGGTAAAAATTTAACATCATCTTGAATAAAAATATCAAGATTAAGTGATTTTAAGCTTAATTATTTTGCTAATACTACTTATTTTTAACTATCTGAATGTGATGATGTATCAATTGTAAACATAATTCAAGTCAAATTCAGCTGTTTTCTTTGTCGGATTGTTCTGTATGCTTAGTTGCAGAGGTGGGGGGGTAAGCTGTCCAGGCCAGTTCATCTTGCCCCCCACCCACCTGGGCATCAAAGTAAAATTATTGTGCCTATACTACTTATTTTAAACTATCTGAATGTGAAGATGTGTCAATCTAAAACATAATTCAAGTCAAATTCAGCTGATTTCTTTGTTGGATTGTTCCGTATACTTAGTTACAGGGGTGGGGGGTAAGCTGTCCAGACCAGTTTATCTTGCCCCCCACCACCTGGGTATCAAAGTAAAAGTATTGTGCCTATTCTTCTTATTTAAACTATCTGATTGTGAAGATGTATCAATAATAAACATAATTCAAGTCAAATTCAGCTGTTTTCTTTGTCAGATTGTTCTGTATGCTTAGTTGCAGGGGTGGGGGGTAAGCTGTCCAGGCCAGTTTATCTTGCCCCCCACCCACTTGGGTATCAAAGTAAAATTATTTTGCTAATTCTACTTATTTTAATCAATCTGATTGTGAAGATGTATCAATCTAAAACATAATTCAAGTCAAATTCAGCTGATTTCTTTGTCGGATTGATCCGTATACTTAGTTACAGGGGTGGGGGGTAAGCTGTCCAGGCCAGTTTATCTTGACCCCCACCCACCTGAGTATCAAAGTAAAATTTTTTTGCTAAGTTTTCTCATTTTAAACTATCTGAATGTGATGATGTATGTACCAATTATAAACATAATTCAAGTCAAATTCAGCTGTTTTCTTTGTCTGATTGTTCTGTATGCTTAGTTGCAGGGGTGGGGGTAAGCTGTCCAGGCCAGTTTATCTTGCCCCCCACCCACCTGAGTATCAAAGTAAAAATATTTTGCTAAGTTTCTCATTTTAAACTATCTGAATGTGAAGATGTATCAATTATAAACATAATTCAAGTCAAATTCAGCTGTTTTCTTTGTGGGATTGTTCCATATACTTAGTTACAGGGGTGGGGGGTAAGCTGTCCAGGCCAGTTTATCTTGACCCCCACCCACCTGAGAATCAAAGTAAAATTATTTTGCTAATTCTACTTATTTTAATCTATCTGATTGTGAAGATGTATCAATCTAAAACATAATTCAAGTCAAATTCAGCTGATTTCTTTGTCGGATTGTTCTGTATACTTAGTTACAGGGGTGGGGGGGTAAGCTGTCCAGGCCAGTTTATCTTGACCCCCACCAACCTGAGTATCAAAGTCAAATGTTTTTGCTAAGTTTTCTCATTTTAAACTATTTGAATATGATGATTTATCAATTATAATCATGATTCAAGTCAAATTCAGTTGTTTTCTTTGTCAGATTGTTCTGTATGCTTAGTTGCAGGGGTGGGGGGTAAGCTGTCCAGGCCAGTTTATCTTGCCCCCACCCACCTGTGTATCAAAGTAAAAGTATTGTGCCTATTCTTCTTATTTTAAACTATCTGAATGTGAAGATGTATCAATAATCATTATAATTCAAGTCAAATTCAGCTGTTTTCTTTGTCAGATTGTTCTGTATGCTTAGTTGCAGGGGTGGGGGGTAAGCTGTCCAGGCCAGTTTATCTTGCCCCCACCCACCTGGGCATCAAAGTAAAAGTATTGTGCCTATACTACTTATTTTAAACTATCTGAATGTGAAGATGTATCAATAATAAACATAATTCTAGTCTAATTCAGCTGTTTTCTTTGTCAGATTGTTCTGTTGTTCTGTGGGTGGGGGGCAAGATAAACTGGCCTGGACAGCTTAACCCCCACCCCTGTAACTAAGTATACAGAACAATCTGACAAAGAAATCAGCTGAATTTGACTTGAATTATGTTTAATGTTGATACATCTTCACAATCAGATAGATTAAAATAAGTAGAATTAGCAAAAACATTTTACTTTGATACCCAGGTAGGTGGGGGGCAAGATAAACTGGCCTGGACAGCTTACCCCCTACCGCTGCAATAAAACATACGGAACAATGAGACAAAGAAAACAGCTAAATTTGACTTGAATTATGTTTATAATTGATACATCTTTACATTCAGATAGTTTAAAATAAGAAGAATAGGCACACTACTTTTACTTGATACACAGGTTGGTGGGGGGCAAGATAAACTGGCCAGGACAGTTTACCCCCCACTCCTACAACTAAGCATACAGAACAATCTGACAAAGAAAACAGCTGAATTTGACTTGAATTATGTTTATTATTGATACATCTTCACAATCAGATAGATTAAAATAAGTAGTATAGGCACAATACTTTTACTTTGATGCCCAGGTGGATGGGGGGCATGATAAACTGGCCTGGACAGCTTACCCCCCACCCCTGCAACTAAGCATACAGAACAATCTGACAAAAAACAGCTGAATTTGACTTGAATCATGATTATAATTGATAAATCATCATATTCAGATAGTTAAAAATGAGAAACCTTAGCAAAAAAATTTGACTTTGATACTCAGGTGGGTGGGGGTCAAGATAAACTGGCCTGGACATAATTGATACCCCCACCCCTGTAACTAAGTATACGGAACAATCCGACAAAGAAATCAGCTGAATTTGACCTTGATTATGTTTTAGATTGATACATTTTCACAATCAGATAGATTAAAATAAGAAGAATTAGCAAAATAATTTTACTTTCATACCCAAGTGGGTGGGGGGGCAAGATAAAATGGCCTGGACAGCTTACCCCCACCCCTGCAACTAAGCATACAGAACAGTCTGACAAAAAAAAAACCCAGCTGAATTTGACTTGAATTATGTTTATTATTGATACATCTTCACATTCAGATAGTTTAAAATAAGAATAGGCACAATACTTTTACTTTGATACCCAGGTGGGTGGGGGGCAAGATAAACTGGCCTGGACAGCTTACCCCCCACCCCTGCAACTAAGCATACAGTACAATCTGACAAAGAAAACAGTTGAATTTGACTTGAATTATGTTTATAATTGATACATCATCACATTCAGATAGTTTAAAATGAGAGAACTTAGCAAAAAAATTTTACTTTGATACTCAGGTGGGTGGAGATCAAGATAAACTGGCCTGGACCGCTTACCCCCCACCCCTGTAACTAAGTATACGGAACAATCCGACAAAGAAATCAGCTGAATTTGACTTGAATTATGTTTAAGATTGATACATCTTCACAATCAGATAGATTAAAATAAGTAGAATTAGCAAAATAATTTTACTTTGATACCCAGGTAGGTGGGGGGCAAGATAAACTGGCCTGGACAGCTTACCCCCTACCACTGCAATAAAACATACGGAACAATGCGACAAAGAAAACAGCTGAATTTGACTTGAATTATGTTTATAATTGATACATCTTTACATTCAGATAGTTTAAAATAAGAAGAATAGGCACAATACTTTTACTTTGATACCCAGGTGGGTGGGGGGCAAGATAAACTGGCCTGGACAGCTTACCCCCCACCCCTGAAACTAAGTATACGGAATAATCCGACAAAGAAAACAGCTGAACTTCACTTGAATTATGTTTATAATTGATACATCAACAAATTGAGATAGTTTAAAATGAGAAACTTAGCAAAATAATTTTACTTTGATACTCAGGTGGGTGGGGGTCAAGATAAACTGGCCTGGACAGCTTACCCCCCACCCCTGTTACTAAGCATACAGAACACTCCGACAAAGAAAAGAGCTGAATTTGACTTCAATTATGATTATAATTGATAAATCATCATATTCAGATATTTTAAAATTAGAAAACTTAGCAAAAACATTTTACTTTGATACTCAGGTGGGTGGGGGTCAAGATAAACTGGCCTGGACATAATTGATACCCCTCACCCCTGTAACTAAGTATACCGAACAATCCGACAAAGAAATCAGCTGAATTTGACTTGAATTATGTTTTAGATTGATACATTTTCACAATCAGATCAATTTAAATAAGTAATATTAGCAAAACAATTTTACTTTGATACCCAAGTGGGTGGGGGGCAAGATAAACTGGCCTGGACAGCTTACCCCTCACCCCTGCAACTAAGCATACAGAACAATCTGACAAAGAAAACAGCTGAATTTGACTTGAATTATGTTTATTATTGATACATCTTCACATTAAAATATTTTAAAATAAGAAGAATAGGCACAATACTTTTACTTTGATACCCAGGTGGGTAGGGGGCAAGATAAACTTGCCTGGACAGCTTACCCCCCACCCCTGTAACTAAGTATACGGAACAATCCGACAAAGAAAACAGCTGAATTTTTACTTGAATTATGTTTTAAATTGATACATCATCACATTCAGATAGTTTAAAATGAGAAAACTTAGCAAAATAATTTTTCTTTGATTCTCAGGTGGGTGGGGGTCAAGATAAACTGGCCTGGACAGCTTACCCCCCACCCCTGTAACTAAGTATATGGAACAATCTGACAAAGAAAACAGCTGAATTTCACTTGAATTATGTTTTAAATTGATACATCTTCACAATCAGATAGTTTAGAATAAGTATTATAGGCACAATACTTTTACTGTGATACCCAGGTGGGTGGGGGGCAAGATAAACTGGCCTGGACAGCTTACCCCCACCCCTGCAATTAAGCATACAGAACAATCTGACAAAGAAAACAGCTAAATTTGACTTGAATTATGTTCATAATTGATACATCATCACATTCAGATAGTTAAAAAAGAGAAAACTTAGCAAAATAATTTTACTTTGATACTCAGGTGGGTGGGGGTCAAGATAAACTGGCCTGGACAGCTTACCCCCCACCCCTGTAACTAAGTATACAGAACAATCCGACAAAGAAAACAGCTGAATTTCACTTGAATTATGTTTATAATTGATACATCATCACATTCAGATAGTTTAAAATGAGAAAACTTAGCAAAATAATTTTACTTTTATACCCAAGTGGGTGGGGGGCAAGATAAACTGGCCTGGACAGCTTACCCCCACCCCTGCAACTAAGCATATAGAACAATCTGACAAAGAAAATAGCTGAATTTGACTTGAATTATGTTTATAATAGATACATCTTCACATTCAGATAGTTTAAAATAAGTAGAATTAGCAAAATTATTTTACTTTGATACCCAAGTGGGTGGGGGGCAAGATAAACTGGCCTGGACAGCTTACCCCCCACCCCTGTAACTAAGTATACGGAACATTGCGACAAAGAAAACAGCTGAATATGACTTGAATTATGTTTATAATTGATACATCTTCACATTCAGATAGTTTAAAATAAGTAGAATTAGCAAAATAATTTTACATTGATACCCAAGTGGGTGGGGGGCAAGATAAACTGGCCTGGACAGCTTACCCCCCCACCCCTGCAACTAAGCATACAGAACAATCCGACAAAGAAAACAGCTGAATTTGACTTGAATTATGTTTACAATTGATACATCATCACATTCAGATAGTTTAAAATAAGTAGTATTAGCAAAATAATTATGCTTAAAATCACTTAATCTTGATATTTTTTATTCAAGATGATGTTAAAGTTTTACCGATATTAACCCCACAGGCACCAATTTCTCACTTTAAGACTTGTATAGGACCTGAATTCATTAAAATGATACAGAAAAATAACAAAATAACATACATATATTTTTACTTGTGTTGGCGGGGGGCAAGATAAACCGGCCTGGACAGCTTGCCCCCCGGGGGTGAAGATAACCAGGGTGGGGGGCAAGATATCCCGGGACAGCTTGCCCCCCGGGGGGCAAGCTGTCCAGGGGGGCAAGATAAACTGTTACACCGGTCGAGGCGGGAGCGCCTCTAAAAATGCCATTTGCGGCAGATACCAATGATTTTCACATGAATATGTTATTATCCAAAGATGGAGAAGGTGTGCGCAGCAGATAACCCGATATCGCTTTAAATAAGCTGATGTTGTTTTAGAAACGAAATGATTAACAATTGATTACATAAGACCTTTTCCTTTTCGAGAGGGTATTTTTTCCTATAGTTTTCTGTGCCATTTGAGAATAGAAACCATATTCTTCATTTAGAAATGAAGAATGTTGGTGTCTATGCCAAATATCAAAAGTGCGAAACGAACGAATCAAAGAAATTACCCCATCCGTCACCTTCTAGCGAAAGCGAAACAGAAGAATTGACTTGGGGGATGCGTTCATCTTCTTTATAAAAAGCTCAAACTTGTATTGGAAAATCCCTGCATATAAAATACCTGTACATTTCTGGGGTTATATATAGAGTTCATAGTACACATTCTATAAATAGGTCCACGTGCAAAATTGTAGGTCTAATGGCCGAAAAACCTGTTTGAGTGCATTCTTTTGCGGAATTATATATATTGTCGACAGACGCTTGTCACTGTGTATGTGCATCATAGCAGAACAAGGTATGCAGTTTGTTCCTATTTTGATGAATGGAAATGACCGTTAGTTTTGTGCATTTTTGATTTAGTTAAATATCACGTGCATGTGTACTAACAACTCTACTGTAAAAGCACATATTCCAGATAAGTGAATTTTTCATTCTTAACCCTGTGAAGAATAAAAATCTAATTGTATGATGTTCAATGTCCGATTAATTGCACACAACAGAGGATTTCCTGAAACAGGCCATTGACATTTCTTTTTTCTTTTTGGCTATTTGATAGAAAACAGTAAGAACCCTGATGTGCTACCCATTCTGCAACATAGTCATCTGGGTCTCCACTAACAGGGGTGTGGAAATAGTAAAATTTTCTACTTGTCCAGGGACAAGTAAATGGCCATAAGGTACTTGTCCAAAGAAAATATTCACTTGTCCGAAAGCACAGATTAGCTTTTACATGTACATGTACCTTTCTGTGCCTTTACTCTTTCGAAATATGAAACCCTATGTGAACTGTCTTGTAAACAGTGTAGATCCAGATCAGCTGGCTTCTAAAGCCAGCTGATCAGGATCCACACTGTTTTCATTGCAACATATGAACTCGTAATAATTAATCAAAATATGAAATACAGAATTGTATTATAAACTTTGAACATAAATTTGTACTTGTCCAAGGACAAGTAAATAGAAATTTTCAACTTGTCCTGAATGAATTGGGACCAGGTCCGACAAGTCGGGCATGGTATTACCACAGTCCTGCCACTAGAACAGCCTACATTGAAGTCCTTGATTGGTCTGCTCCTGTGGAGCCTTCCGATCAGGGTCTGCATTGTTGCTTGAATTGCATAAACCATAGGTCCAGATAAGGATTTTTTTTTTTAGTATAAAATTGTAATTATTTTCTTACCCATCAATTTAAACATGTGTTTTGGGTGCTCAGAAGACTGTCTCATTGAGAGGGTTCTTTTGAGTACCCACATCATATGTTTTGAATAGGAAATAAAGAAACTACTTCTCCTTTACACACTCTTATCTGGAGGCCTGTAAATAATTTTACTGTACATTTTAAACATGATGTACATAGTTGTACAAATGTATACCAAATTAGTCGCATCATGGTTTTACAACATTATCTAATACAACTTTTCAAGTTGTCAACTCTGTGCCTGTGGTTCATACATACATTTCACATTTTTTTATTTGCATAATTTATCAACCATCAGTTGTTTTTTGGTTTTTATTTTACATATATTCTGGGTACTCAAAAGAACGGTCTCATTGAGACAGTTCCATTGAGCACCCACAACATGTTTTGTATGAGAAACAGGCAAATTAAATTTTGATTACACAAATTAAATTTTGATTACACAGATTTAAATGTAGTGTGTTCATAAACATTTGCACTGTGTTGTCTTTTGGTAATCAACTATATATGCAGCCCAAGCATGCCATAATTTGATCAAATGGGTAATTGTCAATCTGAATTTGTGTCATGTATGCTGATTAGAACTGTCTCTGTGAGACTATTCAAGCCAGCATACACAGACACATGACAAGGTATTATCTAGACTGAGTTGTTACAAGATTGTGTATGGAAATGCATCGTTTATGCTTGACAGCACTGTCTCCTGAGACAATTCTATAACAAGCATTTACGAGTTCAGACGTAGATATCAGTGTAAACAAGTAAGATATCGGTATTAAAATTAATGTGGTAGGTACAACAGTTCAGTGCGAGATTTAAAAGCTTGAAAAATGAAAGAGCTTAAGTTGCGTATTGTTTTTTGGTTCGATGAATTAATTAAGTCAACAAATTTAAACATGCTTGGACGTTTCCAATAATATTTATGAATAAATTTACTTCTGATTTCCTTAAACAATGAACACTCAATAACAAAATGGTATTCGTCTTCAATTGCATTGCATGTTCTACATTTTCTTTCATCAAGGGGAATACTATTAGGTCTTGCCCATCTGCCAGCTTCAATTTCCAGACGATGTGATGACATACGTAATCTGCTAAAAACCTTTTGAAATTTTGAGATATTTATTTTTTCAAGATATGGCTGAAATTGAAACACTGCAACTGATCTATAAAATACTGCCCTAGTTGATGAGTGTAGTCTAGAGTGCCAATTTTGTATAAATGTGTCTGTAAGCCGTTGTTTGAAAATGGTCATAAAGGCATTATAATTTCCTACCCCTTGTGCAAGCCAAACTTCATGAAACCCTTATGATAACAAAAGGTGTTTAACAAGTGATGCCCAGTTGGTAGTATTTTGCCTTGATTCCAAATCATTTAACATCATTCTGTAGACTAGATTTATGTATTTATTATCATTTGACATTAGAATCTTAAACCAATATTTCACTATGATTAGGTACCTTTTTGTTATCAGAGTTGTTCTGCCAAGTTCACCATATACAAAATCATTTTGTGTTGACTTTTTGACCCCAAGTAATTGTTTGCAAAATTGAAGATGTACCCTTTCTAATGAATTCCCCTGAATAAACCCCCAAACCTCACTACCATAATTCAAGATGGGTGTGATCAATTTATCAAAAAGTTCAAGTTTGTGTTTTGGAGGAATGAATGTAAATTTGTACAGATATTTATTAAGTTTAAAAATAGCTTTCTGGGCCTGACCTGAAAGAGTATTTTGTGTTTCTGAAAAAGAACCACCTGCTGTAAATATAATTCCTAAATATTTGAAACTTTTAACAATCTCTATCTGATTTCCCCCATAGTAAAATTCTAAGTTTCTGGGAAGAACTCCCCCCTTCCTGAACACCATTATCTTTGTTTTTGCTGCATTCACTGTTAGCTTCCATTTTTGACAATATTCTGACAATAAATTTAGGCCTTCTTGTAGCTGATTAGCACTATTTCCAAAAATTACTATATCGTCTGCATACAATAACATAAACACTTTGACCATTTCTATATCTAAACCTTCGATACCTGA
Source organism: Loripinus fragilis (assembly GCA_964019695.1). Lineage (NCBI taxonomy): Eukaryota > Metazoa > Mollusca > Bivalvia > Lucinida > Lucinidae > Loripinus > Loripinus fragilis. The sequence goes on from OZ026516.1 coordinate 99,501,773, forward strand.
CTGTACAAAATGCTCTTCTATATCATTTAGGAACAATGAAAACAATAAAGGTGATAGACACTCTCCCTGACGTACTCCGAGGCCACAATAAAATTCATTGCCCAGATGATTATTATGCTTGACTCTTGATTTCACACTAGAATATATAGACATAATAATGTTGAGCACCCTACCCCTTAATCCAAATTTGATCAATTTATACCACAGATTTTCTCGCACAACATAGTCAAATGCTTTGGTGAAGTCCACAAATGCACAATAAAGCTTCTTACCTTGATTAATGACATGTGAAATTAAACCATGCAGAACATAAAGATTATCTGTCGTACCCATCCCTGGCCTGAACCCCGCTTGTGCTTCAATAAGAATATAGTATCTCTCAGCCCAGTCAGTAAGCCTATTATTTAATACTCTAGTGAAAAGTTTGCCAAGAATGCTCAACAAAGTTATGCCCCTATAATTGCCCACATCATTGAGACTGCCTTTTTTATGTAGAGGGATGATATACCCTTCTGACCAATCTTCAGGGAAATAACCGGATGCAAAAATTTGATTAAAAAGATTACATAACGTGGATGTGAAAATATGCTTGCCATAAATTAAAAACTCATTGATTAGCATGTCAGGACCTCCTGATTTGTTTAATTTTAACTGTTTAATTGCATTTAGAATTTCTTCTTGTGTGAAATCCAGATTCAGCTCAGCAAACATAATGTTAAATTCATTTTCAGCATATCTTTCATTGAAGTGCAAAATATCTTCATCGGGGGTGTAAAAAGGGTCATCGGGATTATTTACTGATTTAAAATACTGTTCAAAGGAAGATAACGGTATGTTTGCTGGCTTCACATTGCTCAACTCCTTCAGCATATTCCAGTATAATTTTGCATTTGTATATTTAGCACTTAAAAATTTATTTGTTTGTCCTTTATCATAGTTATATCTGCATTTGCGAATTAATTTTTTATATTCTGATCTAGCTTTTACCATATTTTTTCTGTTCTCATCAGTTTTATTGTCTCTGAATTTATCCAACATATACAAAAATGTAAACTTTTTCTCTTTACACTCATCATTATACCAAGGTTGTTCTTTTTCAACTGGAATATCCTGAATCATACTATTTTGGTCATTGTTCCTAAATTTCTTGAAAAATGGTTTAGCTGTGAAATCAATAATCTCTACAAAATCTGTCAGGCACGTATCTATTTCCACAGGACTAGTACATTGAGTAATTTTCTCATTAAGTGAACTTAATTTATGTGTAGTTGTATCACGTTCGAGCCTTTCTATAAATTCTGCCTTCAAATCACTATTCCACTTATATTTACCCTGAACCGTCTCAGAATTTTCAAATTGAATATTCTGAGACTCTTCAGTGCCAAATTCAAAAACAAATTTAATTAGGCAGTGGTCTGATAGTTTATTTGGTTCATGTATATCAAAACAATTGATGAAATTGAAGAAATCAGGTTTGGCCAGAACATAGTCAACTACACTTCTTCCCCTGTGACCTACAAAAGTATATTTACCAATACCATAATCATTACCTACACGACCATTCATTATTCTCAGCCCTGTTTGTTTACAAAAATCTAACAATAAATTTCCATTGTTGTTTGTATGACCTTGGTCTTCTGAAAAGCGCTGTAAATACATATCTGGGCTATAATCATTTGGGAGGTGTGGCATGTGAATGACATCATCATCATCAACTACAAAATCAGGTTTGATAGAGGACCTAGCATTGAAATCGCCACATATTAAAATATTGCAGTTGTTCTGGCCTTTATTTTCTACATATAAAACAGATTCTAAAAGTCTATCAAAGATGTTTGACTCAACCAGGGTTTGTCTACTACTGTCATCAGGGGTGACATAGCACAAGCAAATATATAGGTCTTCATTTAATGATATAACAGATTTATTAAGTTTAACCCATACTATGTCATCCTCTGATTTGTAGACTAGAGTTTCTTTACTAACATATTTGTCCCTTATATAAATGATCAACCCTCCTGAGTTTCTTTTGCAATTATTTTTGACTGTCTCACGGTTAAGTATGTATGGCTCAAAATTACTAACGGATATCTCAGAAAATCTGTCAGTCCATGTTTCCGTTAGAAGAACGATATCACTAGAACTGAAAATACTCCTAAATTCTTCTGTTTGCAGTTTATTTGTCCTACGCGAAATTAAACCTTGGCAATTTAAAAGTGAACAGCGAAGCGACACCTTCTCCGGAATTTTCTATTGACCCGTGTTTGTATTTGTTTCTTGACGCGGCTCTGAGCTGTTATTTATACTCATCGGGTTTCCTAAATTATTGTCTTGTTCCCGGCTTCCGCTCTGTTGTACTGCGTTGTGTATCGAACTTTGACTATTAATAGTTACCGGTTTTTCCAGCTGTGAACGCGGTAATGCTCGCGGTATTGATTTGGAATTCGAACGTCGTTCTCGACGTATCATTGAACGCGATGCTCTTTCAGGCTCAGACGCTGGGGCTTTATCTTTCACACTAGTTTGTTGCGCTTTGACAGTTTGAGTGTTGGATTTTGGTATATCAAATGGTCTAAACAGTTCCGTGTCCATCTCCGTACTGTGGCTAGATGACCGTGATCGTGACGTGCATTCCTCACTAACTTTACCGTTTGTTTGTGTGGGACCTGCTTCACTTAACACAGAATTATTTGTTGAAACACGTTCATTCACAACATCTACACCTGACGCGAAGCTGTTCGTGCTACCGTTATTCCGTGTGTACGTATCTTGTGTTGACGCAAAGCTCACTCTTTGTTGACATGAATCTTGGAGTCTATCGTGTATATTTGCATGCTCGGAAAAAAGGTCATGTTGGTCTATATGTGTAAAATCTACTAATCTGCTTCCATGAACTGCCTCACTCCACTGAGGAAATTCGTCCCTGAATACTCTGCCATCGACAATAAGTTTAGCAGGATACACAATTTGGCACTTTGATCTTGGTTGTTTTGATTTTATGCTCTTTGTTTCTTCCCATAGTCTTTTTCTGGCCTCGTTTATTTCCTTTGGGAGATCATAACCCACACTAAATTGAGTATTTTTCAAAAGATAAGACCTGCTCATTATGCTTTCTACATCACAGAAGTCTCTAAAGTTCACAATTACTGGCCGTTTTGGGTTCCGATAGCCTATTTTTCGCTGCCCAAGCCTGTGCGCACGTGCTAAATACATTCTATCTGAATCTAGGTCGAGATGGTTTTTTATAAACTCTCTTATTAAACTGAAGCAGTTTTCTTCATAGTTTTCTGAGATGCCCCAAAATATCAGGTTGTTCCGTCTGGATCGTGCTTCTTGATCAATGGATTTATAAGCTAGTGTTTTTAACAAATCAGTGTTCCTATTAGTCACGTAAACAACCTGTTCTAACTTTTGATGAATCTGAAGAAAATTTTCCTGAAAGTTCAACATACCATTGTTAGTCTGTTCCTGGTTCCCTCTAATAGATCTCAATTCCTGAAAAATTAGGTTTAGTTTATCATCCGAGGAACTACATATGAATTCATTGATTTGTAAATCACTCTGTTCAGTGTTATTCCGTTTTCTTTTGTTCATTTGAAATTCGCGCGCCATTTTGTCCTCGCCCAGAACTGCATATGTGTTGTCTGTTGACACGGAATATAAGGAATCAGCCATATTTCTGATTAATCCAACCTAAGCACAGTTTAACTGAAACGTTTCTATAGCGTCATTTTAATATTTCACCGTTTTTCATCTTGAAATTACTCAAATAAAGCAGAATTTTTGAGAGCTCCACATAAACGCGACTACACTGTCCGCCATCTTTAATTATTATATATGTGTTTTAATTGAATGGTTTGCAGTTTATGGCCATGGTTGTAGGTTTTAATTGGTTATTAATGGGTTTGAATACATACTGTTATTTTTTCATGCAATGATTTTAACCTTAATTTAATGGTTTCAAGAAAATTAATGGTATTTTCATGGTTGATTAATGGGATTTAAATGGTCATGTTCTGCTGTAGTGCTCAGACTATCTCCCAGCAGCCGTCCCAAGGCAGAAACTAGGAATTAGAATGTACACTCAGAACCACAACAGATGAGTCAGCGCCTTGAAACGGACAGCAGTACTTTCATATAATGCAACACACCATTAGATAACTGCTTACATACTCACACTGGTCCGACATTACACACAGGCACCGGAAACAACGTACAGGTTTCGCAAATCCAACGTACAGGTTGCGAAAAAATGTCAGAAAGTTATTGTGGCGATTCTGTAAGTGCAAATGCAATTATTAATCTACACTAAATGCTAAAGTTTCCAATTATGCCAATTCTCTTACGGACCCAAAAAATCATGATCATAGTTTTTATTTGGAATATGTAGAAACGTCTCTGTTCAGGAATACAGGAGGAATGCAAGATCTAGTGGGACCAGTCAATGTTGACTTCACTATCCGACGTATGATCTATGAATATCGTTTAAAGCCTAATCAAGTTATCTACAGATGCTAGTTTCATTATGCGAACATGGGAATGAATATATAATTGACCATCATACTGATTTGCTTGCAAAATAAATGAATGGTATGAAGATATTGCAGATTTGTTGTTACAACGACGATGACAACGATCTTGTGATAAGGAAAACAACAAACTCGAATTTTCGTTTCACTATAAAAGTGAGAAAAATCATTTACACTTGCTAGAATATACATCTGAGTGGCATTTCGAAGCAAGAAAACCCTTCTTTTGGAGGTATTTGTCGATTGACGGATCAGAGATGTTATAAGCTTCGTTTGATATGCCCTCTTAACACCAAGTAGTAATTAGAATGCTCAAATCTACCCTGGGACCTGGGGTGTGTGTCAGGACAGAACATGTGCTTGCATGGTACTTCATGCACCATTCCCTTTACTTTGATATGCAGCATGATCATATTATGAAAAGTTTGAATTTTGGCCTCCCCAGACTATAACTCAGTTAAAATTTTGCGGATAATGTTCAAATTAAAACTCATATGCATTGTTTGCAGGCGCTTTAAGGGAACTCAAGAGATATTGGTACATATTGTATTTCGCATAATCCTTTGTATTTTAGAAACCCCTAAACGAGTGAAAGCCCAGATGAAACGCCGCATAATGCGACATTTCATCAGGGTCTTCACTGTTTGTAAGGGTAAAAAATGTCTTCAGACAAATAAATACAATACTTTTCTGAAAATTATAACCTGACACCCTTAGATATGTACAATGGACTATCCCAAGTTTATTGTATCAAACCGAAAGGAAGAACCAATTAGTATATAAAGGGTTAACTGTATTTATGCCGCGTAATTTTTAATACTTTTGTTGTCGTCAGTTGGCTTTTTCTAAAATGAACCGTCACTATCAGAGTGACAAACGGTTTGGCTCCAGATCAGGACCAATGTGACTGGGACTAGAAGCCTTAATTTTAACCTGAGCCTGCATGTATGCCCCTATATTGTGTGTGCGAGCAGCGAATGCTCTGGCGAGACCACAAAGATTAGCCTCAGTCATCGCTGCTGGCATATGCGATGAGTAACAAACTTTCATTAACATGGCGTTGAATCACTCACTCACTGCATGCTTTTATGTAAGAGTGCGTACCAAAATATTAATTTCTTATCTCTCAACCAAAACATATATTGTGGGTACTTAAAAGAACCGTGGAAATAAATAAAAGAGCACAAAATATGAAAATGTGAACCTAAACATATTTCGTAATTTGTAAATTTTATGTGGTTGGGGCGAAATATACATTTTAAGCATGGCAGTTTTGATCACTATTATATTTAAATACTATACAATATTATACAATATAATTTAAAATAATATTATAGTATTATTATAAAAAAGAAGTATCTTTTTATACTTTTTTTAGCCAAAATCACAATTTTGCCGGGACACGTGGGCTAGTTTTTTTTCGTTTCTTTTCCCTTTTTACTTTTCATGCGTTTCTATTGTCACCAACTTTTTATCTTTTAATGCGGAATGTTCATGGAATCATGAATACTTCGGGCCTCTTGCAAAGTTAACGTGATGCCCGAAACTTACTTTGCAAGAGACCTGAAGTATTCATGATTCCATGAACGTTCCCAAAATTGAATTCATTTTTTAAATATCTCTTGAGCTCCCTTATAGCGCCTGCAAACAATGTATATAAGTTTAAATTTGAACATCATCCGCAAAATTTTAACTGAGTTATAGACCCTGGAGGCCAAAATTCAAACTTTTTAGAATGTGATCGTGCAAATTTACGGCAAATTTACTTGATTTTGTGAAAAAGGCATTTTATAAGAACAATTTGAATTTTGTGACAATTGCATTGGTTTATCTTATTGGACATGACGAGAGAAAAACTGAATATGTTCATCCGAACAGCAAAGTCGTAGACCAGCCTTTGCATCTGAGCAGACTGATCATTCGCTCTTTGGAAAGTATAATTGAAGAAAAAAACTTGCTACATGCAAAGTTTCAATTTTGTAGCTAGTCTTTGTAGTTGGATCTTACTTGGTCGGAAACCTCGAAGACAGGGTTTCCTGCGTAGAGGCCCCTATGTGCGAGGTGCTTGGACATGTATTTTAGATAAGATAAAATGTAACGACGGGTCACTCCGTCTTGATCCTATGTTTATCTTGTCAAAAATATAACACCTACATGTACTTGCATAGATAGCGGAAATTGTGTCAAGGTGAGGTAGCTACATAGTACATGTAACCTGTACTAGGCGGCCACTAAAATGAACACCAAAATTGGTTTTCAATACCAATTATCGCTTAATTCAGGTCAAAAGTACATGTATTGCAGAATGCTCCAAGGGGAGCGCAATCTGCAATGCTCTCGACCTCCATTAAGCTACCATTTTCCATTAAGACCTTGGTTTTGTCTATTTTAAGTGGCCGCTTAAGACAGGTTTTAGTGTAGTGAATATAATATGATGAGAATCAGCCTGTTCATAAATCGCAAGTACATGCATATAGATAATGTATGTACTGAAAAACAGCTTTACTGTTTTTTGCCTGATTGTCCATTAACCCATTTGGGCCCAGTGCATGTTTTCACCCTTTAAGTTATCAATTTGACCAGTCCATTTTCGTTTTAAGGGATGTTGGGTGGAATTTTTCATTTTTATTCAAATTTTAATAGAACATTCTGTAAGCACACGATGGAGGCTGATCCGACGCACGGCGTCTGGTCTGGGTTTGCACTATTGGCCTATGTCCCACAAAAAGGACGTTAGGCTTGTATTGGTTAAACTATTTCTATTTGTCATCCGCGCAGTCGAACCACAGCGCCTTTGTTATTCACTTATTGGAAAGTCATACGTGTACATGTATCAAAATTTAATACAAGAGCAATTTCAATTTTCTAGCTATTCTCTGTAGCTGAAAAGGCTGGCTTAGGTATGACTTGTTCGGAAACCCAGAACTAGTGGCCCAAATAAAACATGTCGTATCG
>OZ026516.1:99509456-99525247 GCA_964019695.1 Loripinus fragilis
AAATCTTTAGAGCAATCACAGTTCGCGAGAATCCTTTCTTCGAAGTCTCCCACCACAATCTTCTCAGCTACAACGACTAACTAGAATACTGATAATTTGCACAGTGTCAAGTGTAGATATTCCAGTGGGCGACAAACAAATGCGCTGGTTAGACTGTGAGGATGTGCAGGCTGGGATGCGCATTTGCTGTCTGCATGCAACAATATCAGTATATGAAATGATTTAATTTCCAGTTTTCAGATGGAGGTACATTTAAAGTGCAGAAAATATATACACGTCTCTTTCCCATATCTTTATTATTGACCAATCACGAACGAAGCACTTCAACAACTTATCACAAAACCACCGTAGATAACCTCACCGCCCTCGCGGGATCAGTGTGCATACAAGGTTTTGGGTTTACCGCATATGCTTCAATTCATGAATTAAGCACGCGTGTGCTACTATACATGTATAGTGGGGCTCGAAGTTTTAGTATCGGTCTGTCACCTTTTATGCTTTAACTTCCTCTTCTTGCATTCTTTATTAATGCGAGAAGCTGAGGCTTATGCGAGACATCGCGTCTGAGCCTTCGCTGCCTCGCCAATGCGACAAGTGTACTAACAAATACAGTCAGACATAAGTTAAGCATCAGCCAAACATAATTTAAGATACTTTTTTCGTGTACAAATTTCTTCAGAAGAACAATCAGCTAATATTATTTTGTTGCCCTAGTCTTTTCTTGGCCTGCTGGGCGTATCAAAATGCCATTTGGTAATTTTGCTACGTTTCTAAGGTGTCTTGCATACACCAACCCCTATTTTAGGGATAATCCTTTAAAAGTGTCACAGCTTAACCCAAAGTGCTTACTTTGAATTCGCATAATCACAAAAACAACCAAGACCTAATGTTGTCGAACTCTAGGTTACATGTCAGTTATAGAGGATCATATAGTTAATTGCGTGTTTTTAATTTTTGCATTATCACTATATAACATGCCATTTTTTACACATCCATAACCTTTATTCTTTTAGAGATATGAATATGAAATTTTCAGGCAGAACTTGTCTTTGATATTTTAACAATATGACACTAACAACTTACATGTCTAAGCATTTTGAAAACATCACAATGGGGTAGAGAATAGGGACAGTTTTAGGGGTAAATGTGCATTTATCATGCCTCGTTGTTTACCTCAATGATAATCTAATCAAAATTAGCTGTAAATTATCACCAATTGATCTATTCTATTAAATAAAACAAGAAAATATTCATGACTGGAAAGCTTCCTTCGTTTTTCAAGGAAACTATTGGGGCGATGTTTAACTTCTGTCTGACTGTATATATAGTTGGGCTAGGAGTCTTAGTGTCGATCTGTCACTGTCTTAGCTTTAACTTCCTCTTCTTGCATACATGTACTTTATTACTGCGAGAAGCTGAGGCTCATGCGAGACATCGCGTCTAAGCCTTCGCTGCCTCGGCAATGCGATAAGTGTACTAACATATATACTATCAAGGTATGCCACTAAAGGCCATTAAACATATTTTGTTTTAAATACATGTAAGTTTTTATTTTGGTTCGAAACATTATGGAAAATACAATACAACAGATGAGATTTGTGTTATTGTCACATCTAGGCAAATAGAAGCGTGCGCATTCACACAGTAATGTTACATCATTTGTTGCCTGTATACTTAAAGTATGGAAGTAGATAAAGCGTCTTACCAAACTATGCGTCTCTAGCCCTTCTAGGTACACGTTATTTTGCATGCATATTTAAATGGTGATTAAACGCAAATGTGATACATGTAATCACCAAATATCCAATGTGCTGGTCCATATCGAATTATGTATTACTAATGCGAATAACGAGTCTCTTTTTAGACAATTTGTTTTGGATTTGAAACCAGTGAGCACGATATGACATATTGAGAACATACTAAACTGAACCCACCCAACTGCATGTTGTGTCGGACCATCATGGGCACGCCATTTTTGGCGTTTCGCAAGCGGGCCTATGTTGGCCCTCTTTTGATGTTCACTGGGTTTCCCATTTCAATGTGTTCGTCCATCTGTAGTCCTGAAGCTCCACTGGCATCATTTCAGAGTGTGTACAAGAGGAAGAAGTACGTTACAAAAGCTCCAGCTGTCTGTAATATGGAATAAATAGAAGATCTTACATGAGTGCTCATGTTTTATTGAATTTACTAACAGAGTTGGGGAAAAGAGATAAAATGCGAGGCTTGCCGAGCATTTTATCTTTTTTTCGCAACGAGTTTAATAAATTCAATAATACAGAAGCACGAATGTTTGATTCTATTTATCATATGACATAAAAATTACTTTTAAACCTCATTTCTGGCGTAAAAACGTTATAATTTTGTCATTATATACGCAACGTTGTTATGGACGTCATATGTCCAACGTTGTTATGGAAGTCATAACGTTTCCCATAAATCTATAAACCACTAGTGGTTTATCGATTTTATTGTATGGCGTTATTTCACTCCCAGACGCGACGTCATGTGACAAAAAGGATTATCACATGCATTGCCGATAGGAATTTATGCTCCATTTTTTATGTGAGGTTGCTTGATTCTTGAACATATAAATGAGAAAGCTACTGGAATTTTGGTACCTATTACAGAGGAGACAGGAAAGGCTAAGGCACGACTCAATGTAAATATGCACAGCCATATATGCGCTCACATGTTAATCATATAAGTTTGTGAAAGATTAGTACTAAAATCTACCGGACGATATAATGGCGAAAAGATGATTTAATCAGCTAATATATCTGGCACAACAAAGAATATTATATTGTGTATGTGATTTTAATCAGTCAGCATGTCTAGCCGGACATAGAATATTGTAGATTTAATATAAAATAATAAAAAATGGTAAAGGATGATGTTGTTGAGAGACAAATTATGTTGATTGATGGCAACTATCTACATATTCCATGTTGTACCAGAAATGTTGACCGATTACAATCATCTATAACAGTTTATGATGGGACAAGTTAAAACAGCGGCAACCTCAATCTGATGTACAAGAAAAAAACACAAGTGAATATGAATATTAGTCTATCTGTTTCGTAAAAATATTCCCTCAAAATGGTAGCTGAAAAAAAGACTCAAAGATTTTCTTTTTTTAACACTCTTTATTCTTAATTTGTACTTAATAACAGTGTATTCTCGCTGTATATTTAGATTCTGTGACCTTTAATCGCCAATTCTCATTTTTGAAAGCGTTTAATGCTATTGCTTTGCAACGAAATCAAGTTCTGAAATGCACCGCCATCTAGCCTGGCATAGCGTGGAACACCCAGGTAAACCGCATATCTAAATCTCGGAGGGTGGTGGCTATCGGAGGTAAACAAAGGAGTTTTGGGCTGCACATGGTCTGCTTTGAGATGGTTTTATATCATAATGAACCACATTAAGGAATAAAATCAACATATAAGCCGATAGTATATAGAATGACAAGAATTCTAAAAGCAGTGCATGTTTTTTTAATTGAATTTGTTTTAGTTTAAATCGCATTTTAATTCGGAAATGCGGTGATTTGAACGAATATTTCGAATTCATCATTTAATATTTAGATGTATCATTTTATTTTTTCTTGATTCATAACTACCGCTGCAATGTTTAACCTCTCTTTAAAATGTATCAGTCCAATATAATTCAAACAGACGTGTACAACACATATTTATTTGCAATTTTATGACGATGGTGTCATGTTTATGGATAGCGTTCTATTCGGAGGTAAGTCCTCTGAACATTTTGCTAACCATCAACATGATAGCAACGTAAGCGATTTTCAAAATTTGAAGTTTTAATAGCAGTTTTGGACATGCCACTTACAAGCCATGCAGGAGAATGATATAGAATGGTAGCGGCACAAGCAATTAGTGTCAAAGGTTGATATAAGTCCAGCTATGATCAAACCACTAGCCTTTTTTCATTGAAAAATTCACATTTGCCGTTTGAAAAGTCGCCCTGAATCCTACGGACATGAATCAAAAGTATTTAACAGATTCAGAGTCCTTATCACTCAATATAGAAGCAAAATGTTTGCTGCATTCGTCCCCAAGAAACTTTCCATATTAAATAAAAATGGATAAATACAGACCCTATCCATCCACGATCTCAATGTTAACCTCCGATAGCCAACACCCTCCGAGATCTAGACATGCGGTTCACCTGGGTGTGGAACGTTTTTTTGTCTCCAGAACCAAATTTGATAAAAGAAATATAAACATATTCATATGTGCCCCGTCCATCTATCAGCTGAGTATAAACGCAGGACAAAACTTTAAACTGATGTAGTCACTCGTCAAAGTTGCCCATAATTACGTCACAATATTACGAGTAAATGTGTTGTAACCGATATAGTTATCAATGAAAAATTTGATTCTAAATAAAGGAATTATATCAATACATATTCTTCCGTGAAAAGGCGAAGCATTGTGGAGCTTAAATAGTCTTATCTTGGGACCTCAGATGTGCATATTGGGGTAAGATTTCAGTTTAAATTTGTTTGTACATCTGAAAAACAGGCTTTACTTTTGTTCCCGTTGCTATGAAATGAGAAATTTTAATGTTCACTGTTCCCTTCTTCCCCTTTTGACTTGTTTTCTTAATGCCATTGATCCTTCTAACCGCCCGCCCCATATCAGTAGGGAGCGCAGTGGCTCAGTGGTAGAGCGCTTGACTCGAGACTGAAGGGCCGCGGGTTCGAGCCTCACCGGCGTCACTGCGTTGTGTCCTTGAGCAAGAACATTAATCCTAGCTTAGTACTGGTTCAACCCAGGAAGACCCGTCCCTTTATAACTGAAAGATTGTTGATGGGACGTAAAGAATCAAATCAAACAAAGAAAGCCCCATACCAGCAGGAACTATAAAGTTTTTTGACACTGTACCTTGGACAAATAATCCACTAAACCCGTAGAGGGGTTGGGGGTACATGTCATGCGCGGATCCAGAAAATTTTGTCAGAGGGGATCCAACTCAACTCTTTCAACAACGTTTTTTTTTTGTTGATGGGGGAAGAGAGAGGATCAAATCAAATAACCAATAAAAGCGGGCCATCAGTGGCCTGTCAGCGAAGCACCATTTAAATGATATCTTGCTGGAGGGCCGATGTTGGCCCAATATTGAATATTTCTTGTACTTCGACTACAGCAGAATCTCGGGCGAAGATTTGGTACCAGTGGAATACATTTAAGCCCCCTCCCCGCCCCCGCTGGCTTAGGCTGCTGTCCGTTCTAAGGCGGTGGTTCTGTTCTTGTTGCCTTTTTGTTTATTGTTACTCCCATTGTGGGAGTCTGTAATTGTTCTATGTTATGTTGTACGTTACTTTATGTCCATTCTAGTATTGCAATCATCTTGATGGGGAAGAGAGCTTAATTTGTCTTCCTGGTGTCTCGTGATGGTTAAGTGGCTCTTCCTCGCGGTACCATGGGGTTGTCTGCGGTTTGTGATTGTGGTATTTCCGGATCATACTCACTATTTTTGGCTTGATATTTGAGATATTCTATAATTTTTCCTGAGGTCTTGACCCCATGTTTCCCCCTCTGGATCCACTCATGCATTGTCCCCTGAAATTAATTGGCATATTACCCTGTATTAAAAAAATATAAAAAAATGTTTTATTGTGTTCAATGTTCCCCAGTATTGTCTCCCAAAATCATTGGAGGGCCTCACTTAATACTACACCCCCCCCCACCCACCTTCCCCGAAACCATCAGTCATGATGCCAGTTCACCCTGCTCAGGAACACATGTTTATAATTAATGATGCATTTTCAAAGGGTAAACCTTTTCCCCTGTTGTCTTCTTTTGTTCACTGTTCCCCAATATGCTTCATTTTTTTTTGCTTTAAATTTGATCTTATTCCTGTATTTCCCTGAAATAAATTACCCTTGATTCTTTTGATGATTGAAAACCTGACTTTTAAAGAAAATTTAAAAAAGATAGATCTTTAAAAAAGTTTAAAGAAACTTAAAATAAATTGCTACTTTTGTTAATAAAAGCAAGTATATATATCCCCTTATAATCCAGACCCTAATACATTTAAAATGAGTCAAGCATAGATAGACCTTTAAAAAAAGTTTAAAGAAAATTAAAATAAGTTGCTACTTTCTGTTAAAAAAAGCAAGTATATATATCCCCTTATAACCCAGACCCTAATACATTAACAATGAGTCAACCATATTGCACCTTTACTAAGCCTAAATATCAATATGTGTGTATATTGCTTCTTTTTTCCAAATTAAGATGGCATTGCCTGTTTATTTCCTTTAAAACTGCGTAGATCCAGAAAAAAAACTGATAAGGATCATCACTGTTTTTGCATATAATATATTGGAACAAAGGGTAACCATTAAAGCAACAGCTGAGACACAATAATGTAACTGGCAAGCATAGGGAATGTAATATTTTGATTTTGCGGAACAAAGCATTTTTGTTAAGAAAAGAGAGGGGTGGCAGTCGGTTGAAACCTGTTTGATAAAATATAATTTAATTCATATAAGTGTATCTTTTATCAAATGCAATTTATTATCTTTACAATTGATTTTTAATAACATGGGCTATAGAATATGAATCCCTCCAAGGGTTTTAAGAACAGGGGAATAATGGCATAAGGGAATTTATTGCATGCAGAAAAACAAGAGAGCATTTGTTTTAGGGAGAGGGGGGAGGTGCGGTTGGCTGGGAACAAAGACAATTTTAGGAAAACACACTTCTTTTTCTGGGGAAAACGGTAGCAAGCAATTTATTTCAGGTAAACAAGGTTACATATCACAAACCCCACTGGCTGGGCCTAATAAATATCATTTTTATAAAGTAGAAAAGCAAGAGAGTAAACAGAGGCTGCTTTCAATATGGGTAAAAGGAGTTTTAAGTATGTATTTCAAGATGCAGCATACCAACCACTATGTATAATAAGCACACACGTTCCTATAAATCAACACTGATAGAGGATTCAAAATAAGAATTTCTAATTGTCTACAAGGGATTCTTAGAATCAGACTCCCACGGATTAATTGGTCCTAGACTTCAAACATGGATGACAGTATTTAAGCAATAGTATCACATTTAAGACAGATCTCATCAGCTTTTAAATGATTTAATGATTGTTTACACAGAATGAATTCTGGTAGAATATTCAGTTCATCAGAAATAAGCTAGCTGGTCTGGATTACCAATCTTACTCAATTTTTAAATAGTTACATCATGTGTACATCAGTATGCTTACTAGAAAATATATGGTACTTTCATATCACAAGCTACTATAGCTTCGCCTCCCCACAGCCCCTACCCCCAAGATAAGAGTATGTAAGTGTGATTGAATTCTTTCGAATTAAAAATGTTGTGGGTACTCAAAAGAACCCTCTCAATAAGCATCCCAAAAATTCAGTGTCAAGTTTGTATTGATGGGTAACAGCATTTTTATAATTTTTCACACAAGCGTTTCATCATCTAGACCTATAAGTTATTATTTTTATCTAGACCAGTCCTATGCTTCTATTACAGCTCTGAGTAGTTCCAGAAAAGATAAAAGATGTCGAAATAACTGGTTTATTTTCGAATATTGCAAATTGCAAATAAAAGTCTGTTATTCAGTATTAAGTCTGATTTGTTCATTTGTTTTCAATGATCTGCTGGTTTTACACATTGCTTCTGGGAGTCAGAGACTCCCAAACTTGGTCTTAGGAATCAAACATAGATGCCAGGTAGTCCTGGTCCAAAATTTGAGAGAAATGTAAGAGAGTTGTTTAGTCGAAAAATGGTATGTAACGCATATTTAGAGTTAAACAATACTCTAGGAAGAATATATTTGTCGATTTGTTTTCATTTAGTGAGACATCTATAAGATGAATTTAAGAATTCCTGTGGCTTACACTGGTTTAACAGTTTCATGTGGTTCCTGTAGTCTAAAACTAACAAATGAGCACACTTAACAAGCTCTTCATTTCATAATTTGCAGGGATTTTTTAGCTTGTTTGTTATAGATATGTAGTAAGTTCATGCACTGGAAAACAACTATTTAAAAAATGAAGTATGGAAAACTGTCATTCTTAACATAAAACTCTAACTTTGCACATAACATTTTTTACAAAATTTTTAAATTGTCCTCTTGAAAACCAGCTAGATCCAATCATGTGACTCTTGTTTCTAATGAAGCCAGCTAACCAGGTTCCACATTTTTCATCCATGTACTGCTCTGGTATCAATTATAAAAATTGCAACACTGGATTGACGGGATATCAGAAGTTCAAAATAGTGTGAAATTGTAAATAATTCAAAAAGTAATGAGCACTGTGCTCTTATCTAGTAACATATCTTATATAGCAGCATATACGTTGTTTTTTAAGAAGTTTTTTCTATGAAATATATGTGTTGAAGATGAGCTGACCATGAACCTATGGACATTACATACCTCACCATTTTATGCAAAGTATTAACCCATGGATATTGATATTTGGGTCATATAAATTTTGTTTTTGTTGGGGTCAGGTAAAACATTGAAATATGATACGGGCATGTGTATTCATCATTTTTAAGGAATCAGTCAGTATCTTGGGCTTGAAAATTCCTTGTTTTGCAATGTAAATCTCTCTGGAGAATGAAGTGATACAGATACATTTGTTTTTGTAATATTTCTGTATCAAGACTTTAATTTGGATTGCAACAACGCTGTAGCCTGTGATGACAATTTTAATTTTAAAATTTACTTTAAGTTTAATAGTTTAAAGAATCTTTGCTCAACGAGGGTTGCCAGGCTAGCATACAATGAGGGGGGGGGGGGAATGGGTTCCACAACTATGATTTCCGTTTCTCTGACATAGGTTTACACATAACCTGTTCTGAAATTGAAATCAAATATGATTAAGCATACTATTTTCATGTCGAATCGATGTCTGTGTTATTCAGAGGGATGGGTAGACCATCACTGAGGCCCTCCTATGGACTGGGGCAACAGGAAGGAAATGGCGTTCATTTCAGGGGAACAAACTGTCAATTATTGAGGTGAACAGGGGCACAAAGACAATATTGAGGAACAGGGAATATCAGCAAAAATTGACAATAGGGAAACAGAGGAACAAGCCAATTCATTTCAGGTGAACAAGGGAACAGGTACCACCACCCCAAGAGAGGGCCCCAATCATCACTGCTCCATTAAAAATAAATTAGTGAATAATTAGGTGAAAATGGATTATCTCAAGTTTTATCAACCCCCATAGCAACAATTCACAAGATATATTTGAATAGTGTATGATATTTTCCTATTTGTAAACGTTAACAAGGAAGCTAAATTATTGAAAATTAATAAGACAGTTGTTGCTTTCAATATCGTGTGCGCTAAAAAGATTGCTTACGTCATTGATCTATATGTTGGCGTCATTAACCAGACAGTCAGGTATGATAACGTTATTATGGCTGAGAACATTGAAACATTTATGCGAGGTATACAGATATCCAATCTGAAGATAGTTTTATTTGAACTTTAATACATTTATTGTGGTCTAGATTGGTTTTGTACGATATGGTATGGCTTAGACAGACGCATCCAATCCTTGCTTTTCCTCCATATTGAAATTTTGACCTCTCGAAGACCGTAGGGCCTGTCCATAATAATGGAACGTCCATAACAAATTGTGGCATGACATATATGCCGCAGCGGGACCAAGTTCGAAATTGAGAAATTTGTAGTCAAACTAGGCTGAAATTATGACGGTCACATCTGTCTGGCAAGTTTTTGGCTTCGCTCATCTAGACCCAATGTGTTGTCCAAGGTAAACAAGCCAACAAGATGGGAAAGTCTCATCAATCGATGAACACAACTGGCTTATTCTTAACTGCATAAGATTTGGGACATTTGTCTGACAAGTGGTTAAATTTGGGGTGTCCTTCCTCGCTTCGCCAAGAAAGCTGAAAATTTGAAACGTTTTGTTGCTATGCATGTCTGGTGAAATAAATGCGCCTCAGTTTTGCTGTCCAGTTAAAAGGAATGAAGACCCAAGTTAGATTACGCATTCTATTGCATTCCTGTCTTCGTGTTTGTCTATATCCAATGTAAGGGACGTTTGGCATAAGTATTAAAACTGTTGTGCAAACATGTTTACGTGCCATACATAACAATAATATACAATCAAACGAGGAAACAGAAAATTAAGTATAATGGACAAAATACATCTTCAGCTGGTAGTGTATCTTCGTACTGCAAAATTGATATCAGAATAGCTACGTACCTTCAACGTTTTAAATTGATTCAAGGTTTATAAACAAGCAAATGTAGATCGTGGGTGGCCTTTTATGTTGGGACTATATATATTACCTTTTTATTATGTATTAAAAATCGTGTAAAGCTTAATGCAACTTTCTTCATGCGATAATATTATCTTAAAAGAGGTAAACATTCAAAAATCAAAGAAAGAACACATCTTACCGTAAGTAGCACTTCCTTTGTGAGTGTCATCATGCCAAGAGTGGTAAATCCGATTTGTGAACTAGTAAGTTTGGAAATAAACATATTCACCTATTAAAAGAAAACTTGTATCAGATGGGCCATGTCAAACCATGTTACTATAAGAATCTATCATAAGTGTGAGGAACGGAGAATCGCCGATTGGCATCACAAGACTGGCAACAATGATCTCAAGCGACATATTTTGCTATCCAATCCTCACACAAATAATGGATGATTTGTTTTGGCTTACAACTGAAAAACACATTTTTATTTCAAAATAAGGTTGCAGAATTTCCTGACTACGCAAAAATTCAACATAACATGATGGCATCCCTTTCTGGCTGGCACGTGGCTGTCTGTGTTCTGTTCCTTTGGTTGGTCTGTAATCTTTCAGTGTGGCATTTCCTGGTCGTATTCACTTATGTTATTTAGTGCCATAGCTTAAAGGTTAGAGTAAAAAAGCTTTAAATATGCCAACGTTTTGGGACACCCAGGATAACTATTAAAATTGAGCATTTTAAATCCAATACGACAACATAATAAACTTTTAATAACATGAATGTTATCATCAACTATAATATTGATGCTAAAAAACAGAAATCCATTATAAAAAAGACATAATCTAATTCGTATGTAATTGTTTCGTCTTCTTGACACTAAACGGATTTAAAAAATTTATTGTCATGTCAATATTCATATCAAAGATATTATAAGGGACACCAAATATCCTCATTTTAGTAATGTTTGTTAATGCCGTGTGCTATTGCAAATGATTGTAATAAACTCAAAACATACTTTGCACCAGCTATAAACATGTATGCATCTTATATTGCTGGAAACAAATAGAAACTAATATAAAAGAGCAACATTTTTTGAAAGTATAGTGGAAGTGTGTTTGGTCCAGATGCTGCTGGTGAGCTCAAAGAGAGTAACCCCCTAAATGTGATTTGAATATATCCAGGTTTAATAACTATTGAGGTTAGAACGTCGTACAGCGGCAATTCTTTGTACACACAATTATTTTGAAATCAGTCGTGTGTGTGTGTGTGTGTGTGTGTGTGTGTGTGTGTGTGTGTGTGTGTGTGTGTGTGTGTGTGTGTGTGTGTGTGTGTGTGTGTGTGTGTGTGTGTGTGTGAACTATTTTTGTCACTTTTATTGTTATGATAATAAGGGTTCCATTCTAGCAACTGTCTTAATTTGCAGAACTGTCTTTATTTGCCGCTGAAGAGATTTGCCCACGTGATAACGTAAATATATCGCAAATATATGACGTTATCAAATCAGACGTCGCCTTACATTTGCAAGTGCATTAAAAGTGCAAATATAAAAAAATAAAATTGTATTTTTCAACCTTAATGGTGTGGTAAAGAGGGTGTACTTCTACA
The DNA here is from genome assembly GCA_964019695.1 of Loripinus fragilis. Classification (NCBI taxonomy): domain Eukaryota; kingdom Metazoa; phylum Mollusca; class Bivalvia; order Lucinida; family Lucinidae; genus Loripinus; species Loripinus fragilis. The sequence goes on from OZ026516.1 coordinate 99,521,300, forward strand.
TGAAGCGGAATATTAGCTTCGCCCACTGTATTCTTCACATCATGAAGGTGAAAAAATGGTATTTCAATTTGAGCCGTGGAATGAGATTTCCATCAATGTGGCATTTTGACATGTGCACACTCGGATGAGCCTCTGCAGCCTCCTTTTAAGCTTAGAAAATGGTGTTCAGTCAGTAGCTTAACAATCATAGAATACTGAAGCGACAAGCAAAGGCTCTGAGCAGACTGCGCGTGATCTAAGGCTTGGCTGGTCGCACATACCACATTGATGAAATTCAAATGCACTGGCTCATTTCTAAAAGCAGCCGCCTCCGTTGAAGCAATTAATCAGCAATGAAAGCAATAACATCATAATGTTTGACTGATTATGGTTTACAATCATTTAAGGAAACTAGCATCAGTAGTTTCATAGAATAGGGTAAAGTCGGGTAAATTCGGACATCAGGTAAATTCGGACACACATTTGCAAACAGTGGAAATCCAGATGAGACGGCTCCTTATGAGCCGCCTCATCAGGATTTTCACTGTTTGCTTAGTTAATTTATTATTTTTTATTCCAATAATTGAACTATGAAATAAACAAGGTCGCTGTCCGAATTTAGCTGTCTGTCCGAATATACCCGACTTTACCCTAACCGATAGACGACGTTTTAACCACAGGTCATAATTGGAAGGCGAAATCAGCACTAGGTGGTCCCGCTGGATCTTATATTTCCCCCGTATGCCTCATCAGAGCCGTCTTTAGGTTTGTTCAATAGAATTACCATATGTTTTTGGTACGTTAGAGTACTTTACGGATTCAAAACCACTTAATTCTCTTATTTATTTTGTAACCTATACAATTAACTTTAATTTGTAACCTGTATGGTGCGTCCGGCTCCTGTGTTGAATGGAGTCCTATTGAAGGAATGTGCATATCTTGAAAAAAATGGTCTATGTGCCTTAAACATGCTTAAATGGACACGTACATTTGCAAGAATTTGAGCCATCCATGTGATTTCCAACAATATGGCGTTTTGATTAGTGTAGATTCAGACGAGCCTGTGCAGTCCCCTTTTATACTTAGAAACTTCAACTGGTGTTCAGTCAGTACATGTTAGCTTAACAGTCATAGAATATTCGAGCAACTAGCAATGGTTCTGATCAGACTGCGCGTATGCGCAGGCTGATCTAAGGCTATGCTGGTCGCACATACTACATTGTTGAAAATCTCATGTCGCGGCTCATTTAAACTATTACCCGACTCATATCTTCACTTGACATATCATGTACTCTTAAGTAATATATCGGGTCAAGGGCGCCGTGAGCCTGAAACAAATAATAATACATGTAACTATCAATGGCGTAGTCAAAATACTGTTATTACCCAACCGTCTATATACGGAGTAATTGTCTATTTTTTTGCTATGTCATGAGTCACTAAACTATTCACCGGTCAATAAATATGACTATAGACTGGCACTATACCATGGGCCTGGTTTCCCGCTGCCCTGTTAAAAACACACAGGCGCCTTTTATCATGCGCGACGACGGTGCGCGTACGGTTCGTTTATGAAAGGAGACGTTATGCAACAATGGTGAAAATGAGGCATGGTTTGGCAACTTTAAACTCCAATAACTCCGTTGTTTATGGTCAGAAACATAAAGTATGGGTACTCGTTTTCTTAGTAAGAACGAGCGGAACATTTTGAGACCACAATTGAGCAGATTTAGTGAAATTTTTCGTTTTGCAGCAAAACTGCATCGTCTACAGCAACTCCATTCATTAACGATGCTAAGTATTTCATCAAATGGGTTGGGTAATAAAACAGTTATTTCATGCCTGTTTGTAGTATAGTCAAATCATTACCCCTCGGTACCGTGGACGACCTGATGCACTATTGCACTTGGCCTTCGGCCTCGTGCAAAAGTGCATCAGGTCGTCCACGGCACCTCGGGGTAATAGTTTTGACCATACTACAAACAGGCATGAAATAACTGTATAATATAGTACGCCACATCGAAGGGAGACAACTGAAATGGGTAATGATTATCTTTAATTGTGTCCCTTTTCAATGCGATTCTCTTAAAGGAAAGACTTTTCTCCCACTAGAAACTAATTCTATCCTTTAAAAGAAGCTCCTTATGAAAAGGAAAATCACTATTTTTATAACTATTGTCTTTTCATTGAATGTGTGCAGTTTACATTACAGACGCCGCGAATTACTGCGTAATGAGAGCTACGCCTATGATAATAGTGTGCATATGTATGTAAGTGGACATACAGGTAGAATACTAGGTGAGTGCATTATGATATCAAGTTCACCAAGGCTTTGAGAACGCTTGCTGAATCGTGAGGCTTGTCGAGCGATTCGACGTGCGCTCTCTAAGACGAGCCTGGTAAACTTGATATCAAAAGACGCAAACCAGGTATTTACCCATTGGTTCACTCTTCAAACTGGTGATTTAGGCAAAATTATCGATTTCGAGTCGATTCAGCGTCATTATAAACTGGTGCCCTATTATCGTCTCAATACGACAACAAAAAACCCATATTGTATCATAGGCTATTATTAGTTTATCAATCAACCAATGAGATGGCCTGTTACGTTTCAAGTTTAGCATGGGTTGTAAACTGTTGGACAAATATGATATTTTGTTAATTTTATCACTAATTTTAAAAGCAAAGCGAGTTTTGCGAAAAAAACAAATACACATTATTTAACTGGATTCCTGCCTCAAATTTGGTTGACTTATCTATACATTCTGCAAGCTCTCGTGAATCATCTGCTCGATTATCTGCATCATACTTTATTCACGGTTTAGAATACTTTCCCTAGATTACGCCTAATCCGAGATTCTCGTTCACAGTCAAAATCTTGACCACCTGGATTAGCCTATACCTTACCTAGATACAAATGTACTGTAGGTAGATCTAAGAGAGGCAACCAGACTAGCGTCATTGACGACTACATTTAAAAAGAGTAACTCCATCATGACCTGATAAAGCCACATGCGAGAGATAGCAAACGTTAATAGGTCGGCGTGCAGCAATGCAGTTAATATGAGAGGTAACTGCTACACACAGCGATCAAAGTTAGGGAGCACTTTCTGTTCTGAAGAAATGTTTTGAAAATTACAAATTTCCATAGGCTTGGCAAACTGATTTTTATGGCAAATATTTTAAATTATCATCTAATTACAGCTTTGATTATTGAAGTCCACAAGATTTGTATTTTGGGCTACAGCGGATATTATTTACCACACGTAAATAATGTCCATTGTCTTGAAAAAAAAGTTTGGCCTTTTGTCTCTGCACACCACAGAAACATTTTTAAAGAGCAAAAGAGCTTGGAATGAATGATTGGACCATTCCCAATGAATATACGAGTTTGCATTGTTAATATAAATGTAATGTTCAGTGGCTCTTCCTCACGGTGCCGTGGATTGGTCTGCAGTATGTGATTGTGGTATTTCTTTATCATACTCTATTACTTTTTGGTTTTTATCCTTTCCAAATTAAACCTTAACTGGATAATTCTGCTGCGACTCTAGAACCAGACCGTGCGTTATGAGAGTATTAAGAGGTCATGTTCAATTTCTAGCCCAAATTTAACAACCTGCGAAATCTATAGACAAAGAAGGAACATGTACATGGATTAAGGTAAAGTGTGCCTCTAAACGCAAACAGAAGGTCAGAAAGTTAAATGATGGTGGTCACAGTTTGTTAAACGGACTCTCAGCTTAAATGTTGTGCAAAAAAGACACATACTTCGTGTAAGGAAAATTATCGCAAAAGAGGAGGTCCTAAAATTAGAAAATAATCTTATGTATCCAAGATGGTCGCTGTCCACTGAGGATATTGCTGAATCTTCTCCATTTTCACGTAGAAACAACCTTGGATAATTCAAAATCTGATTAATTGTAAAACTTTGATTAAACATGTTTAAGATACTAGAAAATTAAAAGT